>CM039680.1:164918932-164936432 GCA_022537955.1 Schmidtea mediterranea
GCTTAATTGGGGATTCTGAAAGAAAGTGAATTCAATATGAAGGAGACTATTTGAGTTGTTTAAATGACACCGATGAATGACTTGAAATTCATTTTATGTTATGTTCGGAATTCCACGGAAAAAAGTTTGACTCAACTCCATGAAGTCCCTCCAGACCGCTTCAACACAAGTCTTTACCAGTGATTCAGTTGAGGACAATACCACTGCCGACTCTACAAATTTCTTAACAATATGATTTATTATTAAAAAATGCCTTTAAATCGCAGTTAATAAATACTTTTTTATGCAATGAGATTTGTAAATAATCGTGCAAACATTTAAAAAATTATTTTCATATTTTAGAAAACTGCTGCAGTAATGGAACGGTTTAAAATGAAAACGAAGAAAATTGTTGATATACAAGATGCAATAAACAATGGCGATTTGAATAATGATTCATATTTAGGGTTTGACGAGTGGCGACTGACAATGAAACAGTATGATAAGACTTGAGTTCTCACATGTTTATTTACTTTATTTACACTCAGGAAAGGCTACGCTGATTGTGAAATAGAAGCCGTATTTTCAAAATATGACGTCGACGGCGACCAAGTGCTGGATCCTTATGAGCAAAAGCAAATGCACGAACAATTGGAAGCTGAAAAAGTATTTTAATTAATTTTATTTTCTTAAGAGATTTAAAATTTTTATTTATATCCATTTCAAGAGATTGTCAACATATATATATACATATATATTTGGTGTTTCTCGCCAAATTCCTGATAAATATATTAATTAAATTAATAAATAATTAAAAAAAAAGTTTAAAAGGCTATTAAATAATTAAAATTTAAATATAAAATAAATTTTAAATGAAAAATAATTTAGTAATAAATTTACGTGTTATGACAGAGACAATGAGAAATGTTATTAAATAGGAGTTATTGTGAGAACTATGTGTAGATCCTTTCAAATTGACAGCGACGATAAGTTTATTTCATGCGAATCATATATGACCGCCTAAATTAACGCAACGTAATATGTGGAAACAATCAAGAAAATCATTGCGGTTAATCATTACACTATGACAGGAAGCATTTAAATAGCTAAATCCAGAAACATAAAATAATGTCAAAAAATAAAAATTCGCCAGTTTTGTCTAGTTTTTAACATGATTAAATGTCAAAATGAATGACAATGTAATCGGATAAACTGAACAGCTTTACCCCTCGGATGTTCGTATCGAGATTTTAACTGATCAAAAGAAATTATAAAATGTCGCTGAAACATAGAAAATGGTATCTTGAATAAATTTCTAAACAGCATTTTAAAGCTGTTGACAATGAAACGGGAACTTATGGGATGAGAATAATCAAAAACATATATGATTCAAGGTTAATAGAAAAATAAAAAAGACATAATAAGTTGAAGATAGTATTGAAGAATATCCTCTGCGTGAACCTTCCCTTTGTGAAGCATAAGGGCATTTGAAAAATTGAAAGAATTTTTAGAGTACATAACTACTGATATAATAAATACTATAGAACCAAAATAGAGAAAATCTTATATATTGGTAATCATTGAGCGTCCCTTATGAAATCGAAGATTTAGAATTAGCGTAACCTTTGTAAAAAAGTTAACATAGTTAACTCATTTTGCCGACATTTGCAGTATGAGTAGGTAGTAGTGAGTTCACGATGACTCATCGTTTTTCTATCCCAGTGTGTGTGCACAGGACATTAAATAGGAACCCTGAAATTTTTCTATAAATTTTGTCAAAATTTTTTCTAAGTCTAAAACCCTCCAACCTAGAAAAATTTTATTTTTCAAAAATTTTCCAAGTCAGAACAAAGACATATACCCCCTCTAGCAAACATTTTATGACTCATACTTTTTCAAAAGGTTTTCCAAGTCCAAACCCCCTCCTGTGTTGAGTTATTGAATTTCTTTTATAGTTTTTGTTATTTTTAATTTACTAAAAGATAGCTCAACACTAGAAATTGTCACTGGCAGCGTAAAAAATAATATCAAAGCAGTATATACTTCAGTCAATTCGCTTTCTAGCATGATTTTCAGAACTGTCCAATTGAGACCCCTAATTGAATTCGAAAAAAAAAATACTGTAAATAGAGTTATTCATTATAATATTTTCTAAATCACTGATGCACAGACTACTCGATTTTTTAGTGACCCACCATGCAGAGACGCGTGTATTTACATTTACGCAAATGCAGCATTGTTCAAGTATAAGGCTCAATGGGCACAACCGACAGTGCTTGTGCTTTCCTTATTCGGCGCCTGTTCGTATCATCCAATTTCGCTGCGTCTAATTTTCTACAAGCCGAGATAACAGACCGAGATAACCAATCATGACGATTATGACTTCGGGTGTGGTGGTCGACATCGTCAAGCTGTGGTTGCGGATTGATTTCTTCGTCAGTGCTAGGCTGCTGGCACCTTGTGGCTGAGTGTGGCAACTTACCTACCGAGGATGAACCTTATTTTATCTCTTAACTAATCCAACCGAAACTTCGCACAGCCCAAGTTAAGAACTGGCCTAACACTCAGTAATATGCTTTGACCCGCGTTACCGCTATACCACGTTTATTTAAATTAGCACAGTGTTTAAATGTGTTCAGTGTTCTGACCGTAGTATCTGCTAAGTTTGGTTGGATATCAAGTAGATAAGTAAGTAAATATTTTAGAAAATTTAGTTTTGATACTATTTGAGCATTTTTTATTCAATAGATTTAACATTTAATCATAACCTATTTAATAAAATAAAAAATGGATAAACCAGGACCAAGTTGTAAACGCACAGTTCAAGATGAAAATAGATTATTCCAAGCATAGATGGACGGAAAAATAATTTTTGTGTAATCTGCTACTAAGATTATTTGTTTGATTTACAAGAATTCTATTGCAATTCCAAAAGAACATAATATAAGAAAACAGTATGAAAGTCGGCATCCGATATTTTCAAAATTACCTCAAGAATTACGTATCCAAAGACTATGATCTTTACAACGAGAAGTGGAATGACAGCAGACGACTAGTGAAGAGTCACAAATTGCCACAGAAGTAAGTCTTGAAATACCTTCATTTAATTGCGAAAAGATGTCGACCATTTAAAGATGATGATTTCGTAAAAGATTGTTTGTGAGTCCAAAATTCGTCAAAAATACTCACAAAATTCAGTTAAATAGATGAATTACAGATGTAAGGGGGCAACTAGTGAGTTCATCAAATAATTTTATTTTCTTTTCATTAGCAATTGATGAATCAACAGATTTTGCTTCTACAGTTTAGTTGTTAATATTCGTACGAGGAGAAACGGAGGACTTTAAAGTTACGGAGAAATTAATTGAAATGTGTTCCTTATCCGGTCAAACAAAACCCAGTGACATGTTAACGGGAGTCTTAGAACAACACCCAAAAAATAATTGGGATTTAACACAATTGTCATCTATTGCGACAGACGGGGCTTCTTCTATGACGGGGATTCATTCGGAATTAGAAACATTACTAAAACAATATTTGGTAAGACAAGGAGATGAACTGATTCAATTACACTGCATAATTCACAAAGAAGAGAGTTTGTGTCTTGGGATTCGAGCATTTCATGAAAATTGCTGTTTCTAATATTAATTTTATAAAATCTCGGGGCCTTTACCGCCGGCAATTAAAGAACTTTCTTCAAGAGATCAAAATCGAATATGATGACTTAATTTTTTTCCACAGAAGCGAGGTGGCTTAGTCGCTGGCAAACATTGGAAAGGTTTCCAAATTTAATTGATGAAATCGAAATATTTATGATTGAAAAAAATAAACAGATTCCTGAAATTAAAGATTCTGATTAGTTATGTGACTTAGCCTTTTTGACAGACATAACTACTCATCTAAACACGTTAAATACTCGAATACGGGGACAAATATCAAATGGTCACTGAACTATATGGCCATATTTTATCATTAAAACTATCATTTAAATTAAGTCTACTCTAAGCTCAATTAAAATCAAGCAATTACATCTACTTTCCAAATTACAAAAGAATTTCTGAAAAGCTTCGTGTAGATTTGAAGCCATTGTAAATTAAAAAATGGATGATTTAGAGTCGGCTTTCGATACTCGATTTTCAGATTTTAAAAAGTAAAACCTTTTCTTGACTAGTTTAGCAAACCGTTTGCCATTCTATATGAAAACGCACATGAAACAGTCCAACTTGAACTTATTGATCTCCAAAATGATATGGAAATTAGAAACCAATTTAAAGAGAGAGATTTATTAAACTTTTATCATTGTTCGTAATTGAACATGTGCAAGTCTCTTCGGTTCAACGAATATCTGCGAACAAACCTTTTCCATTATAAATATTCCAAAATCGAAAAATAGAAATCGTTTTACTCTTAGCCACTAAAAATTTATAAAACAAATATTAAAGGAAATGTAAAATAAATGTGTTGGGGTTAACAAAATTCACAAAAGTAAAATGGAAAATCAATAAAAACATTGATATTCGAAATAATAATTAAAAAAGCAAAATCAATTACAATTTTAAAATAAATATTTATTGGTGGAAACGGGTATGGGCAGATGCTAAATGACGAGACGAATCCAAAAATAATAAGATTAAATCGATTAGGGGTTCCCCAGAAGGAAATATTTAATAAAAATAGAAATTAATTAAAAATTAATTGGCTAATGGGAAACACGAGCTAATGGGAAGTCAGAGACAACAGAAAAACTGAACAATGTGAAAAACCCGGAACGTCAACAAATTTTCTAATTGCGGAAAACGAAATTGGTTAACTAAGGAAATTTGGGATAAAAGTGGAACCCGCCACCAAAATAATTATTGTAAATAAATGGAAACCCGGGAGCCCAAAAATAACTAATTTGGTTTCGAAAAGAGAGATATCAAAAATGCCAAAACCAATTTAGTTTGCGAGTGACCTCATTTGCGAGATCAGTATAAAAGGAAAAGGAAGATCAACAAAATTGCCAGTTGGTCGAAGAGAATATTTCAGAGACGGAGCAAAGGACGTAATTAGTTTAAAGGTAAATCAATCAGCCAAACAAATTAAATTCTTGCGCACCAGAAAGGGACATCTCCCTTTAGAAGACTTATCCCTACGCATTGAACTATTGTGAAATTGTGCAGAGTAATTGTGTAGAGTATTGTGAATTGAATCGATTTTTGTGAATAAAGTTGTGATATAAAAATTGGAAATAAATCTTATTGTGTTGGATTAATTGAATTGATTAAAGAAGGACACCAAGGAGTCAGACATCAGCACCGACTTTCTATATAAAAACCCAACAAATGGAATGCCGTCTGTCAAATTAATAATAAAATAGCAATTTATTTATTTTTTGTATTTTTTACAATATTTTTTATAATATAATTTTACATTGTAAATAAAAAAATAATATATTAAACATTTTTTGTGGCCCACCGTTTTCCCCCAAAAAACTGTGTGTGGCCCTTAGTTCTCACAAGTCGGTACATCCCTGCTTTAAATAGTTTATCATAACTCTTTCCATTGTTATCTTTATATTTTAAATGACACAAGTGAAATATGTATCATTGTGCTTATTGACCACTAACGAAGGGGTCTATTAATTATCCTGTTGCAATATGGGAATAAATTAAAAATTTTTTTAAGAAATAAATTGTCATACAATCTCGAATGAAGTCTTCGTGCAAAATCATAATGTATTAATCCATTGTCGCAAATGATGGTTATGACCCTTTGACCATTATAACCCTTTTAAAAAAACGTATCGATTATAAACCTTTTTTCCACATTTAATTTTCAGTAACAACAAGAGAACATTTTAAAGAAAGTGTGTTTCTGAAGACAATCATCAAAAAAAATGTTTTTGAAGCCAATTTAGGGGAAATTGTTCATCGCATATGTTAAAATGATGAATTTTCCACTCGTGTAACAGAATGCATTTTCACTCGAATAAGGCTTTCAAATAAAAAATAATTATTTACTCAAATATCAAAGGAAAAATAAATTTTTTTAATAAAATTAATAATAATTCAAACATTAGTAAAATTTATTAAATTTATCTCTATTTATTACAATTTGGCAACAATTGTTGCTATAATTTTGAAGAAAACAAAACGATGAAAATGAATTCGACAATTTAAAGTGAACTTGAGCGCAGCAGATAAATTTGACATAGCTTACAAACAAAAATATAATAAATTATAAAATTCCTTCAATAGCATAAAGTCAATTGTGCTATGATTCCGGGAATCAAAATGCTGAAAAATCAAGAAATTGGCATCAAAACAGGGTGAAAAACCCTGCAATAAGAAGGCCTTCCTTCTGCCTACCATCGGCCAAGGTCTTTTTGTGGTTTTTAAATCAATCTTTAAACAAAAGTTTCAAAAATTATCAAACTTCAACTTTAAAAAGATTGATTTTTTTAATTATATTTCAGAAAAAAATTTCAGAAGCCATGAATTCTGAAAAGGATGGATCATTTAAAAGGCAAAATTCTAAATCCCAAATAAATTTGCGAGAATCAGATAGTAATGCTATAGAATACGTTACTCAGGAAGAACTATTGTTTCTCAATATTAGAATGGATGGCCTAGAAAATAATGTTCAATTAATTTTGCAAAAAATTGACCAGGTGCTCTCTAGCATGGAATCTATTGAGCTGCAGAAATTAAACAATCAAAAAGTTATTGGAAAGATTTTGGAAACATTTCCTTTAGTAAAATTATTATTAATGTTTCTACAAATAATTTTTTTTTAATTTTAAAATTTTAATTAATTTTTTAAAAATAAAAAAACCATCACAATAAAATTTAAAAATTATTGTAAAATTAAACCAACATAATTAACGCAATATAATAATAATAATAATGTCTATATTATAATTTTTTATAATTTTATTACTTTAGTATGGAATTTCGACGTAAAGAAATATACTGAAGAAATGTACAGAAATATCACATAAGATAATCAACTGTTTAAGAAAAATCATCACAAATTTTGATTTATAATTTATTTTACCTTTTTATATTAATGGAAATCCAATAAGTATTTGTGTTATAAAAATTATATTTTATTGATTTAAAAATTTTTTATTCAAAAACTAATATTTTTAACGGTGAAATCACACGAAACATCATCAACCAACAAACTTAAATACTCTTGTAATATTCGATTCACATATTATGAAAATATCTCAAATCTTGCAATATCATAAAGCTTTAAAAAGTTCAAACGACGCAAATAGTGTCACTGAAACAGGTTCCGGATTAAAAAGGGAGAAGTTCTTTTAATAATATAAAATAAAAAATTTAAATTGAGATAATAATAATAATAATAATAATAATAATAATAATAATAATAATAATAATAATAATAATAATAATAATAATAATAATATTAGTAGTAGTAATAATAATAATAATAATAATAATAATAATAATAATAATAATAATAATAATAATAATAATAATAATAATAATAATAATAATAATAATAATAATAATAATAATAATAATAATAATAATAATAATAATAATAATAATAATAATAATAATAATAATAATAATAATAATTCAACCAATTCAAAACTTAATAAAAAATTGATTCTCAACAAATAAACACATAAAAATAAGCGCATAAAAATAAACAAATAAAATAAACGCGTAAAAAGATCAAAAATTTATTTAATTTACATCGTCACAAATCATCTTATAATAAGCTCTTCTTAGCTCTGCCAACAAAATATGGACAACTTCTTTCTTCTTGTAGTCCCTGTAACATCTGCATCTAAATGGGCAAGTCACCATTGAAGGATCTGCACAAACAATGCAGTAATCTAAACATTTAAAATCAGATCCTTGAACCGATTCGTAATGCATCCGTACAATTTATTTGGTGTTGATTCCTATCATTTGATAAATCCGTGTTGCCAAAAATTCAGAATAACAATACGAAAGCTTGTTTTTTTATTCGGAAAGACCTCTTCCATCTTCATTAGAATTGTTTAGAATACATATGCTTTTTGCTCGTCGATCATTTTTAATTTTTACAATCGTCAGAATTCAATCTATTTAAACACAATCAGTGCTTAATAAATAGTCTTGTATTTCTTCTACATTATTAATATTATTAATTTGAAATTTTATAAAATTAAATATTTCTTGTACAGACTGTTGTATTTGAGAGTTTTAATCCACATGACAACGACTTTTCCGCTCGCAAATACATTCACACATAACGTATTATACTTGACAAGTCTTAACAGTTCTGGCTCTTTAATGTTTTCTGTTTTGGTAGACAAATCTTACAAATTGATACGACAACCCATGTCAATGTTCAAAGATAATGATTGAATTTGTAAATCATGAATTTGATATTTGAGATCCACTTCCTGTAATGGTCTCTTGCAACCCATTTCCCTACATTTTCCACTATGGAAGAATAAGATTGGATATTTTCCACTTTATTCCGTCTACTTCTATACATATTAAGTAACCGATGACTAGTTACATAACCAATAAATATTTGTTTACTTAACAACAAAAGTTTAAATAAAAGTGAATCAATAACAATAAATACAATTTCAATTACAAATTTATTAATAAAATCTTCTTCACTCTCTTTCACATCATTAATTCCTCTATACCATTAAATCACTTGGTTGTTTAGTTTCAGGGTAGTTAGCAAGAAAAATTATCTTTTCTGAATAAAATTTTGTATTTGATTATTGTATTTTTTGAAATCAAAGAAATTATTTTGTAAAAGTCAATACGTTTTGTCAAACACTTTTCAACTATTTTTTTAAAACTTTATCCAATGTTGAACAATCATTCTTTTATTAAATGTTATTTTTCATAAAAATGTTTATTTAGATAGTATTTACTCTTTAAATAACAATATTCAACCGACTCAACCCCTTAAAAATATCAATAAACTTGTTCCTCATCGATAATTTCCCCTTAAAATACATGGCTATTGACTATAAACCCAATATGTTACCAATAACTAGTTACTGAACCAATAAATAATAATGATAGGTTACTGACCAACAAATTTTGAAATAAATCACATAAAAGGTTGAACAAAAGTAATACAAGTTGAAATTCAAATTTCATTAATAAAAATATTATTCTCTCTTTTATCGATCATCGATGTCTCCAAATTGGTAAATTTTTTGGTTGCTTAGTTACCTTGTTGTTATCAATCGATAATTAATCAAATTCATTGAAACCAAATCCATTGTTATTTTTACTTGGTATCAACTTCTGAATACTGATAACCCATACACAGTGAATAATTCATAGATTAATAATTGAACAACAATCACTAGGTACTGTATACAAATAACTGAGTACAACTCTCTCTATATATATACTAAGGATTGAATAATTTACTTATTCATTTAAATGCCATATTTAAATAATATTTACCCTTTGGACACCGATGTTCAACCAACTTAACCCACTTAAAAATAAAATAAAATTTTCTCTCAATCATTTCCCCTTTAAATATTTGGTTATTCACTATACACACACTCACAATAAGTTATCAACCAGTTACTGAACAAATCAATATCAAAAATTGTTTACTGACCAAGAAATTTTTAAATAAAAGCACATAAAAATTTGAACAATCAAAAAAATTACAATTTCAATTACAAATTTTATCAACTTCTTCCCTTTTTTATCGATCGTTGATGTCTCCAAATTGTTTGGTTGTTTAGTTACCTGGTTGCTATCAAGAAACTATTAATCATTGAAGCCCAATCAACTGTTATATTTTCTGTGAATAAAAATTTATTGCTCTGTTTACAGTCTTGTATGTGATTTATTGAAATTATTTTGTAAAACTTAATAGTTTTGTTTAAAAACTTTGAAATTTTTCTACTATTTTTGTATTACCTTTAATTGCATCCAACATTGAACAATTATTAAAAGTTATTTTCAAAAATGAATGTCAAACTTTTAATTTAATTTTCACATGCACCTAAGTCTAAAATAAATTAATTGATAACAGCTCAAAAAATTACATACATTTATTTTTACACATTTTCTATTTTTTTCACTCCAACTCTTGTTGTTTACTGAATGACAAATTAATCAGTAAGTATAACTGGTTGTAATCTCCCAAATTCATTAAAATTCAACAGAAAACCATAAAATTCACAAAATAAAAATGATTCAAAATTTAATAGGAAATGTTAAATATCATCTAAACTTGATATTTCATTACTAAAAATTATCATAAAATTTCACTAAAAGCTCTACTTAATTTACATAGCCTAAAATTATTTTATTTTTGCCCATTACAACCTAATCTATTGAAGGTTGTAATTAAATTTATTAAAAGTTAATTAAATTTTCATTGAAAATGACAAGTCAATAACAAATCAACAAATGGAATTTTAATTAGTAGAAATTATATTCTATAAAGAAACTTTTAAGTGAAGAAGTAATATTGGCGAGAGACTACATTAAGTTAGTAAAATCGTTGAAATTACTGAAAAAGTGGGATAGCTAAAGATATCTACTAAATAGATGAAATATCAATTGATATATTAAAAACTTACAAGGGTAATATACTTTGAATGGAGAAAATATACATCGAAGAGGAAAATATTCATTGCAGAGAAAAATATTCGTTGAAGAGGAAAAATATTCATTGAATAAGGAAAACAATATTCGTTGAAGAGAGAAAATATTCATTAAAGAGGAAAGCAATCATTAAAGTGAGAAAATATGAATTGAAGCTAACAAACATTCGGTGAATCGAGAATTGCTTATAATAAATTAGACGGTAAAATTTCTCTATGATGAGATGAAATATCAATTAAATATTGGGAAATACTTGAAAAAAATTGAATCTGAAATATTCACTGATCAACAAATATACTTAAAAGATGAAAATATTCACTGAAAATGAATTGTACTTTAAAAGTGGATGAATTACTATTATATTCAGTTAAAAATTATTAACAATTGAGTAGATTTTAACGGTTTATTATATTTAAATAGGGATATATATATTTTGATGGATACTTATGCGCGGAAGAATAGTTATTAAAAACAATAAACGTGCGTACGTTTACTAATCCGGCAAATATATTCAAATCTGGCGAATATTCAACAAATCCGGCGAATATTCAAATCCGACGAATATATACATGTAACTAGATGACGAAATTGAACTAGATGACGATCTTTGTGATGACAATGACCATTTCATCTTATCGCTGAGTCAATACAAGGTTTTGGTTAAATAAATCAAAAATAATACTCAAACTCAGCAACGAAAATTTAAAATCAGACCTATTAACATCAATTAAACATTCCTAAAATATGAGGAAAATGTAATTAAATATAAATTTAAAAAACATAAAAGTAAATTAAAATAATAACAGAGATGTATCAAGATCCGCACAACATTAGCATAGAAATAACAAGATAACATAAAGATTTGACCTAAAATAGACAAATTTATAAAACCAGCATTTTAAAAAATAAAACTGGTTAAAAATAAAATATTTCTGGTTAGAAATATTCAATTAAAAAATAATAAGAATAAATTATTTATTTAAGATTAGGGTCACAAAATAGGTATAAATACCGATTCATTTTCTCAAGATTTTAAGCACTTAGTGAGAAATCACTTTTTCTCGCAAAAAACTAAATTTTTATTTGTCAGAAAAATCTGAGAACCGCTATTCGGTCGAATTCAGCGATTTGAAACACTTTCGAGGAGCAACTATTGGTGATAATTTCTTCGTAGTACGAACTCAAGCATTCTTCTAAGTAAGCACTACTTTAGCGTATTTGAGGGAAATAATTTTGTATGAGATGCCATGTAGAAAATGTTATGGGACAAATTATAACCTATGGATTATGTTAACGAATCTTTGTCGAAATATTTCCGGCTCACAGCCACACAACCTACAAATTATTAAATTATGACATAACTATACAGCTGTGTAAGTGCGGTTCCTCCGCCTATATCTTGCGCCCGTGAAGGTCCAGTTGCGAGTAACGACAGACTCGAACGTAAAATAATTTGATCCTATAGGGGCAGTGGGAAGATCAGGAACTAGTTTTCTGGTTAGCTCTCTCTCCCAAAATCGACCTATAACCTAAATAACACATTGGCTAAATTTCTTACACCGAGTAGTCCAGTAGGCACTCTTACATCTTAATATTAACACATATTACTTAAGATCAAATTCGAGGGAAAAGGAAGCTGGAACTCGAAATCGATGCAACTAACTTAAATAAAACTGGTAAACTCATGAAAATGAGTATCATAACCTACTAGCTAAGATCAATCAATCTAAAATGAATATAATAAACTACATATCAAATTATAAACTAGGCTCAATAAAAATATGATTTTGTTAGCACGATAGTCAGCCGTAATAAAATGCTCATTATAACGCTATATGAGTAATGATAATATCGAATTACAACATAGGTAGTAGCTAGAAATCAATTATAATCGACACTAATATATAATAACAAGCCTACGATACACATTAGGTAAGGTAATACCAACGAGTAATTTAGTAGTAATAGTATTGATGGTAGGGCCCTAATATTAATTATGAAGACATAGTGTTCCCACGGCTAGCCGAAATAGTGACAATAATAACGATCGAGATAAAATGAATTACAACAACAATAATATCAGTAATAATAAATATCACTGACCCATTAGTATTAACCAAAATCGTCGAATTTTTAATGATAGAAGAATCATAAGAACACTAACCCAAGATAAAAATGAATAAATAACAATCACAATAAAATTTTTATAAAAATTTTAGGAGCGACAAAACAATAAAAGCAGAAATCCACCGAAATAATACCCAATTCCACTAAATCTAATCTAGACTCTATCAGAAGTTCGATACCAACGAAAAATCTTTGGCCCATCTCGTCCGGTATTCTTTCACCACTAAAGAACCCACATTGATCTCCTCAAACTTAAACTAATAAAACAACAAAATTAGTAAAGAATTAGAACAGAATTAGTCCTACCGACGAATGGTTACATGACGTTGTCTCCACATAAATTTGCCTTAATAGTGTCGACCATGATTATCATATTCTTCTATTTGGAGCCAATTGCAAGAATACCTAGGAGTTAGTAGAGTTACGAGAAAAAACACAAAACTGCCTTTCGGCCACAATACCATAATTGCAGTAATAATATTAGGTCAAACTAAAAGGTAAAGGCATAAAGCCTTTTAGATAAGGTACATGCTCACGATATATGTGATTGCAAGCAATTATCGCATTTGAGCACGCAATTCTTGCCAAAGATTGGATTTCTGATTTTTTTAGTCCAATTTTTGAAAGTATTTAGTTATTATACTTATCCCAAGTTCCAAGGCATCCAATAACCAAAGCCGATATTGTTGTTTTCTTTTTGAAAGCGTGGCCTATCTCTATGTCCAGATCTTTGTACTTTTTATAGTTCAGGTCTCGAGCATTTGCAAAATTTTCCTCTAAATTGTAAGGTACCTTATTCCTTATTGACCTGATTACCATATCGGGTTTAAGGTTTGTCGGATTCGATAAATATTTTGGAGACTGTTCAACATCTACCTCGGATCCATTTTTTTCTAGAAAGCTTACTATACTGATGAGTATATTTTCATGAGTACATTTTCATGCTTTATTCGTTTAGCATTTGGTTTGGCAGGGCAATGGTTGAACACATGCGCCTGTGTTTCTTCATCACGGTGACAGTGGAATTTTGATATCATATTGTTTTTTAATATAAAAGGTGTAAAATTATGTTGAAGGTTGTTTCTAACACGTATCAAGAAGTTGTACTGTGCATTATTAAGTATATCATCCGTTATAAGATATTTAACAGTAACACTATCATCAACGGCAGCTGTGATGTGTCACTGGACATGCATGAGACACCATTGCTCTGCATAGTGAAGGCCGATAAAATCATGAAGTTCTTTTGAAAGTGTATTTAAGTTATATATATATATTGATATAAGAAGTACGTTTTTATATGATATTTCAAGTGAAAAGTTATCATCTATAAAGTTAAGCTTGATGTATATTGAGAATATCCTTTTAAGGCCAAGTGCCGATTTATGGATTTTTTTAAAAAAAAAGTATAAGAAAATTCTTTTAAGATATCACAATTAAGCCAATCCAGTCCCGCGTTGAAATTACTATCACCCTGGGCTTGGGCCAGTTACATAGCAATTCTCAACATTTTTGTTGTCTCACTAGTCGGTATGAATGGTGGTTAGAAGAGGCTAATGTCGGATTTCAGGTCGGGTTTAATACTATTTAAATGTTGGCAATCATCGCTATCCAAGACTTCAATAATATTGGATGACTCCAGGTCATAGATATTATTTGTAACATTATACATATTGTCGGTTTCAAGTTTTCAATGATAATATTGAGGTCCAAATTTTTTACAGGGAGTGGTGTTCGTATGTTATTCTCTGTTATAGGGCTGAAAAGAGTAGTTGGCTTTAGTGTTGATGGTTCAGAGGAAATCGATTAGTAATTTCTGAAGATAGTGGTGAGTATGAGACTGAACTTTTATCAAGAGATAAATTGTTTCCAGTAGTTAAGGTATCCACATTACAGAATTCATGAATCATGGTAATTGGATTATATACCATAATCTTTGATAGATTTGGCATTTTATTGTCAGTGAGATGACTATTTCGATGACTACTTCTAAGAGATGAAAGGATTTTCGTCGTAGGGATTTTTTCACATTGTCGACCAGCGCATCCAGGTCTACGTTATTAGCAGGAAGTGTAAAAGTAATGATAATATTATTTTTCTCATTTAATTGTGAGACGTTCGTTTCTGTGTTCTCAATTATGTCTTACAATAAAAAATATCGATTACTGACCGTTCTAACCAGACCTTCAGAGCACAAACATTGCGCTGGAGAACCAATCGTAAACCGAAATGATGAAGATTGCAAACAATGAGCAAACCGATGAGTAAGAGGTAGACCAGTTTCTTGCTAAGGTAACCCAGGCGACCGTGGTAGTCGACAATAGGGTTACCCGGAGGAACATCGAATTAATCTTGATCGTGCAAAGTAGAAACCACAAAAATCCAAACATGAGAAATATTAATCATAAATGATCCAATATTAAAGTCAATGAAACGACAAAAACACAATAAAACCAATCGTAGCAGAACGATTGATCAGAAATTAGTTTAAAATACAACAGCTGGTGAATTGCGCCACTGGTGTAGAATGAACTAATTTACAAGTCAATAGTTCATAAGCAGAAGAATCGACATATTAAATAATAAATTCCACAATAAAATAAAGGAATTTTAGATTAATTAACGAATAAAGATATAATTCGACAGCATTTCATGAGGGATAAACAAACTGAGCAGTGAGTAAATAAATAATAATGTCTACAGCACCCAAAAGACACAAATCCACTACCGATAACGGACGTACGGAGGAAGAATCGTTCAGGAATCGGTCCATTGGAGGTTTGGAGGAGGTCTGGAATGTAGTCCTGCCGAACAAGCTCGAGGTATATAATTTTTGTAACACGTTTTGATTTAAAGTAACGACCAATGACAATGATAGATACTTACCGAGTAGTAAAATGAATAGTACATTTATTATTTATTTATCTCGTATTAATGTTATAATATTAAAAACGATGGACATTTAGATCAAATTTCTTTGGTTTTCAATATGAGATCCACGGGACCCTCGGTCAAGAATTAAGAAGTATGCAGCGGGAGAACGCTGATCTACATCGGCAACTATTACAATTATGCCGGGAGATCCATGAGATCAAACACACTTGGATTAAGCCGAACCAAGCTAAACAACTATACCAACGCTTGACCGTAGCTCAACAGGGGTGGAAAGAGGAAAAGATTCTCATACAAGCCCAGCTAACCCAGAATTCAGCAATTAGAGGTCACGCTATCAGCGTGCCAAAATAGCTTATAGCCAACAGAGCCGACCAGACGAAGTGAGTAAACGGGCACTGCCCCATGCAAGGCCAGGCAGGGCTGAACGAAATCGCAGGCGGCTCCAACAATCCAACAAAACTAAATAACAATTCTAATTTCCTCGAATGATTTGTATATTACATCAATAAATATTTAATCCGATTTTTCTCGATTTAAATACTTCTAAATTTTGTCAATCAATTTTCAAGTAAAGAGTATTGGGACTGAGAAGTAGTGAAAATGCACCATAAAAATTAAATTAAATAATGATTAAGTAAATTAAAATAAATTGTAGAGGATCTTACAATTAAAATTCTCTAAAATTAAATAAAAAACAATAATTTAGCCCCGGTTTCTAATAATGTGCGTTTTTATTTAAAAAACGATTTTATGTGATCCTGAATTTACTTGATTTAATTAATATGTGTTGTTTAAATAATATTGGCTAACGATGGGAGTTTAAAAATATAAAATATAGAATTTATTTGTTGAATACTTGTTTACTTTTAAATTTATAATGTCGTCAAAGATCTTTTTGATTTCATTAAAAGCTTAATAAAAAGTTATTCAATGAAAAAATATTGAAATATGAAAAGCGATATTGGATCTGATCATGAACTATTTTCCGATAATGATTCAAATAATAGTTTATGGGAAAATGCTGAGTTTTCTAATGCAAACAAATTCCCCTTTATTAAGAAATTAGATAAAGACAATTCTTATGAACAAATTTCCATTCCTGGTTTCAGTTTTCCTAAAATGAAAGTAAACAATTGTGAAAGCAATTTGAATACATCCAATAAAATTGAAAGTTTCTTTATTAAAGATTTTATTACTTTATTCTCTCTGGACAATAAAATAATTTCTGATAAAGTTTCATCTTCATTGATTGAAGAAAAGCCCCAATTCAATTCACAGATATGCAATAGGAAGTACTGGCTCAAATTAAATGTTGGGCGGACACCTTTTTCAGAAAAATTCCAAAATTCTCCTCTTTGCAAGCCGTCCTATAATTTTCAAACTAACACTTTGTTCGGCTCCAAAATCCTCTTGAATGATATTCAAGATTGTGATAGTAAAAATCAGTGTTAGAAATTCGAAAAGGCAACTTGTTGAAATATATTAATTACAGTCAGGTAAAAAGCTATGAAAATGAACAAGGTAAAAATGTCGACATTAAATTACAAATGAAACTGATGTTTCTGCATTTCTTTTATTTAAATGAAAGAAGCATAATTTTTTGAGTCATAAATAAGCATGATTATATGAAGCCGGATTTGGAAGGAGATTTAAATGATCGCTATATTTCTGCTTATAATTCTTTCCTTGGTTCTCCAATACTTTGTGACATGGTGAAACAACACAGCCTTGTTGGTGTCAAATATTTTCGTGCGAAGCACAGATTTTATTCCCATTAGTATTACATTAATATCAGCGCGTATAATAATGATGAGATACAAACCCTAAGCAACTCAAGTAGACTTCTGCAAAATGAAATCATGATGCTTTCACGTCTAAGTCATGAA